>BPLQ01014197.1:0-19916 GCA_021605075.1 Caerostris darwini
CATGTATATATAGATATACAAACAGCAAATTATAAAAAGCACACCAAAAATAATAAATAACCTGTTTCAATTAACGACTTAAATGTAATAATAAAGCTTAAAATGAGTTTTTGCATAGCGTCCACTATCACTTCCGATAAATTTAAAACAGCGTCAATACTAGATCTCGATAAATCTTCATATATTCATAGAATATTAGGAATTGTATTATTTTTAAAATCTTTCTGCTTGTCCAATTGTAACAAGTGAAGTATAAAAACAATGAAGTATGAATGAATGAAGTATAAAAACATGCAAAGAATTAAAAAAATTTTTAAAAAAGAACACCTCTATTTGCAGCTGCTTTGTTATGACTAGCATTGTTGTTTTTAGCTCAGTTTAAATATCTGCTTTTCTCTCCATCAAAAATCCAATCCAGATAGTGTGGAAATAAAAGCTTGATTAAAGTTAATCACAGTTACGTTATTCCCTGAAAATATATAGCTTTACCTATAGATGTAAGTAATAATTTAAATAATGTAATTTTAAATCATAACATAATTAGATGTAAGATAACCATAACATAGTTACATGTTTACTTAATTACTAAAATTCTAATAATTACTTATTTTGATTTTTGAAAAAAAAATCTCTGCCAAGTTTCTGCTAATGAAAAATATTTTTCAGATATTTTCAAATTAACAATCTGTTTTTATTGATACTTCAGTTATTTTTTGTAATTCAAAAGGTTATTTAAAATTTGTAACATGTGCCTGTAATTTGTACTTGTTAAAATGGTGCATGATATTAGTTTCAGATATATATTTAGTAATGTTATATGTTTGTATTAATTATTAAAAGTATTGTAATTGTTTTTAAAATGCATTTTTTTAATTAAAATATAGTTATAAAATAAAATTACTTTTTTTTTTTTTTGAAGTAAGACTATTATATACATATGTTAAGTGGTTTCATTTGTAATAAATTTTACACGACAATTGTACAAACTCTAAACAACCTTAAAATACATCATTAAGAAAACTGAATTAAAAATTCATTCTTTCTAAATCTCTTATAAAAAATTTTCTCATTGAAGATTATGCATATAATAATTAAAAAAAACCAAAAATAATAAATATAAATTTAAAATTTTGGTGAGCATAATTTTGTTTTGATGATTAGAAACAAATGTGCTATAAATGAACATGACTAATTTTAATGTTACTTTATTTTTCATATGTCTAGTTTTAGGAATACATAGTATAATTTTATATTAATTTAAAACAAACAAAAAAAGTAATTTTTTTATTTAAAAGTATATTAAAAAACTACTTGCTATAAATAATTTGCTTTAATTATTAAAATTCTAATATTTAACTATTTTTTATTTTGATAACTCTTTTATTTTTATGCTAATTAAGAGTACTACACAAATATTTTCCATTTATTAACCTGCTTCGGTTGGTATTTTAATTTTTTATTCCTATTTTGTATTTCATATGATTATTTAAGAAATAATTTGTAAATTATATTTGTTACATTGAAGAAATTAGCATTTTTATTAGTATGATATTTTAAGATGTTAAAAATAAACTGTATATAAAAGATATCAATTTTGTGCTCACCTGTTTCAATTAGATTATATTAGTATGGATTTATTTTTCTGAATAGTACTTTTTATATTTTGAATTGAATTTTATAATACATTGAAAATATGCATAGATAAACTAAATGAACTATTAAATAAGTGTTTAATAAATTTGCTTGTTTATTTTGAAAATTATTCTTTATTTAAGAAAACAACATATAACAAGAAATATGTTTTTATTCATTTTCATCCTTAATATTAGTTACTTTTTTAAAGATTTGGTTTATTTTTATATTTGTTTGCCATTTTCTTATATTACAACTTTCTGTTCCATTTCTTATATTTTCCTCTTTTTATGAGGATTTTTTGTAATGGTGTATAAGTTAATAATTTTTAACCTTTTTAAAAATATTTCTGGTATCTTCAAATGAAAAGTTAAGTAGTAAATGAATAATTACAATTTTTTTTTCCTTCCATGATTCATGTGAAATTATTAATTTATTTTATACACATTTATAATAAATTACAAGTATAAATAAATTTACCATGTTGTTTCTAAATAAATTTGTTTGTTTTATTAGAACATTGTTCTTTATTTAAAGAAATGGCATATTGTAGGAATGAATTTTAACATTTTCATCATTAATATGTAAAGGCTTCTAAAAATTTTACTAATCTGTTTTTTAAAGTAATATTTTACAAAAGTTTTTCAAAGATTCCTGACAATCTTTGAAATTAATTCAGATATTTTAAATCTCTTTCATAGTTGTTATACATTACAAGAAATGTGCATTTAAAAAATATTAAAAACATGAAACTTGCACAAAATCAAAATTTTAAAAAGTTGCACTTAAATAAATCTGTAAAATACATATTTTTAATGAATATTAAAATTGTTCATTAAAGACATGTCAATACAAAACAAATAGCAATCTAGTTGTTAGTAAACAAGTACTTTTTTTTGGTGAATGATTTTTTGGTAGTACATTAGCATATTATCTAGTTTATCACATTAGCTTATTATTTGACTCTATCTACCATCTATGTCATGAAAATGAATATAAATATGTAAACAGTGATTATATCATTTAATGCACCGTTCTGAAATTGACACATATTTTTTATTCTCGAAGGCCTGTTAAGTGAATAGAATTTATAAAACAATCAAAATGTGAAAAAATATTATTTTCTAGTTATCATTATCTTTATTTTAAAAAACCGTGAGGTGGGTGAATTCTCACACTCGTGTAAATTGAAAAATCTTATTTTATAGAGCTTAAAATATAATACACATGAATAATTCAAATGATCTTGAATTTGGAATATTATTCAGGGGAGAGGAGGGGGGGGGCATTCTTTTCTGCAAATTAATCTTAATATTTATAAATCTATACAATAAAAAATTAAAGATTGTTCGTTTATAATTCGAATAAAACGGATGAAACAATAAGGAATTAGACATATTTGTAAACAGAAAATAAACACTATAAGCTTAATTTAAATAAATGAAATTATTTTTTAGATTAATCGGGGTTTTCTTCATACTAAGAAGAAATGTGTTTAGATGTATGTTTTTTTTTTATTACATCTAAACACATTTCTTTGAACAAGATCCTAGACTAATCTAAAAAATAATTTAATTTATTTAAGGTGCATGAACACCTTCGAAGGAATTTTTTTGAAATTATTGAAATTTTTTATCTTTGTACACATTTTTGGATTGAATGTATCTAAAAAATTATGGTTTCACATAAGCAAATTTCGTACGCATTTAAGTGTTTTACAACAATTATAAAATTTGTTTTTCACTGATTTGTTATTTATTTTCTAGAATAAGAAATCATTCTTAAATACAGACGTTGCATTCAACTTATTGCTTATTATTCATTTATTTCAAAATAAAAATAAATTCTCCAAAATTATAAAGTTTGTTTTATTAATTTTTTATTTTTGGTCAATTTAATGGAGTAAAGAAATAAAGTATTTTTTGTCAAAAGTAAATTTACTCTTGAGGAATTGTATTTCTCCAAAAAACGTGGAACTCAAAAAAGGAACTCGTGATAAATAATGTTACGAGTTGAAAAAAACAGAGAAACCACATTTTTTAAAAACATAAAAAATTACATTTGCATACTGAATTTTATTAAAGGTAAGATTATTCTTGAAGTTTACTTTAAATAAAATGTGGAAAAAAATTTAAAATTATTGAAATTAGAATAGTTAGTTTAAAGAGTAATATATTCCTTATTTTATATAATTTTGATTATACTGTTACATGTTATGGCCCATTTCATGTGATCCATCAGACGAAAACATTGCTCATAATAAAGAAGAACTATTTGCAGATTCACTTTTTCAATTCCTTCTATTAGCTCACACTCTCCCTATATATATCTTGTTCCAATTTTCAATCGTTCATAAAATACTTTTTATTCATCCACTCAAGTTCAAATACATTTTTTTTAAACTTGTAGTGGATGACACTGGATGTCAATACAGTTTTTTCAAATATTAATTTCGCAATTAAATCTAATTAATTAATTTTGGTTTTTTTTAGATTTAAGTTGCATGTATCTACCAATAGATGGCGCCAGATAAACTAAAAAAAAATGAATGAAAATTATTTATAGAGGACTTACTGCATTATAGTGAAAAAAAAGTAGGAATTGACCTAAAAAAATTTTCTTTTTATATTACTTGTTCAGCATCAGCATAAAAACTCAGTTCAATAATGAGACTTCCTCTTGTAAAAATTAATAGTTACGATTTTAAACCTTCAAAAAGTAGCGTTTTATGATTTAAAAAAATGTTTATTTAATGTCACATTTTGTACAAATAATTAACGCCGCCTCTTCTTTTTATGAATAAACAAAAGCCAAAGTTAAGTACTGCTATATAAGTACAATAAGTATTTATGACGAATAGTACTTGTATATTATACAATTAAGTATGATATATAAGTACTGTTTGCCATAAATAATTTTTCATTTGGGTTTTTTTTTCACCAAAAAATAAGTTGATGTTAAAACTAGGTCGCATAATATGAGCAAAGAAACCTTTTTTACTTTCCTCAAAATATTTCTTAAGTAACAGAATGTTATGTTAATCCCAACAAAAAGAATTAAAAGTTAAAATTTTACACATTTTAACAATATGTTTACAAGGAGCGCTGGAAAAAATTGCAGTTACATAAAAAGAAGTATTACTTGATTAAAGTCAGTAACAAAAAATGCTCTGATGCGATTTGTGCGGTAATGAATAAATCGCAACGTAAATTTTACTAACAATTTTCATATAGATATTCTTTTTAAACATAATTGAAATTTTTTAGTATTATAGATCGCATCTGTTTTTCAGTTTGAAATCAAGAGAAACTCATTCTAGATTAATTTTATAAAAATTTGTGTGTGTAAGGAAATTTGATTTTGCTATCCCAGGTGTGGAAAATCTGCGCCAAACTGCTCCAAAATTCATGCCTTGCTACATTCTGCTACAAAACCGCCAAATTTCGCATTTTTGTGCTAACAATGATATATTTCCTTTATTTTCATTTAGTTACTCAGAAAAATAGCCTAATGTGAATTAGCCTATTTTCAGGTAGAGCTTAAAATCGTTATTAGAGGGAGTAAGAATTAACAAATGGTATAAAAATTCTTCTTTTATGTTTTTATTGGCGATCGTCAAGCTTGTCATAAGCGTAAAATTCTTTTTAAATCATATTGGCGATATTGTGGCGCCATCTATAGTTCTTTATAGGAACAAATAGGATAAATAATTTATGAACATATGCTACTAATTGTTTCTACAATAACTATTTCAAATAAATGTGTTAAATTTAAATTAATTCCAAATTTTATTAATATTTTACATTTGTAAATTATTCATCACCATGCATAATTTTTTTTTTATTTCTAAAAATTTTTGAATATGTTTTATATATTCCTTTTTTTTTATTTATTACATTGTTCAATAATATCAAAATTTTAAAATAATTTTGTTTTTAGTAATAATTTAAAATTAACTGTAATCTGTCATTTGAAAAGTTAAAGCAATTCTTTATTTCCCATTTATTACTTGAACTGAATTTCGTAAGCAAATTTTGTTTTTCGCCCACTGAAAAGCAACAACTATACTATTTCTAGAAATATTAAAATTCTCCAAAATAAGATTTGTTAAATAACATTTAAAAAATGTTTTTTATGACATTTATCCATTATTTACCTATATGTAATTATTGTTCATTCTTATGCATGTCGTATTGAGTTTTTTTTGTGCTGTATTTTGTATTTTTTCAAAAATTGGATACATATAATTTTAGATTTAATTTTAAAATGAAAAAACACCATTTTGCTTATACAAATAGAAATAATTTATTGTAAACATATAAGCATTTTTTTCTTACTCAATCAAAACGTTTTTTTAAATTTAAATGTATCTTTTATTTCTTATTAAAATTTATTTATGAAATAATTTGTATTCTATTTAAATAACATATTTAAAGTAAAAATAGCATGGCAAAACAATATACAGAGAAAAATTTAATATTTGTTTTCTATTAAATAATTTAATAATCATATTTTTATAAGAAATCCATTAAAAATCGTTGCAATATTTCCATTAAAAATATTCATTGCTAAGAATTTCAAAATATTCGAAGTTTCAAGTAGAATAAAGAAGAATTGGTAGCTGTTAAAAAATACAAAAAATATTAATAAGTACATGCATTACCGAAATGTATCCAATTCAATAATGGATGCATTTATTAATATACATTAATGCATAGATAATAAAATATTTTTTTTATTTAAGCAAAAAATAATTTTTAACATTCAATTCAAATTTTCTTCTTATTAATATGTGAATCAATAATTTAGTTTCATGTTGAATTTCGAATATCATACAAAATTATTAAGTTTAATTCAATTTCAGTGTAAATCGTGCGATTTTATTTCATACCAATCATACAATTGCTAAATAGTATACAATTAATTAGTATAGGCTTTGAAATCTGTTGGTGTAAAAATATACTGCTACGAAATCACCGAGAGAAAGAGAGAGAAAGCTACTACAAAAAAGTAATTTGCCCTGCTGCGAAACCACTGAAAGCTGCTACAAAAATTCAATTTACCCTGCTACGAAAATCATTTTTTTGGTTTTCCAGCCCTGCAATCTTTAACTTTAAATATTTAAATTACTATGTGAAAATATGAGAAAATTTGTTCTTATTCTGATTTAAAATTCATCAAAAGAACTGAATGTCAGTTTTCTATTAATTTTTTATTTAGCACAGTATTAAAGTTGCGTTACGATCACAACATTTCAAAATCCATGAAAAGGTCAGCAATCTAGTTGTTGGAAAGGAAAAAGACAGAGATCACTCGGATATTTAAAATGCAGCTGGCGAAGTTGTGCTCCTAGAAGAATTCATCTATGATTTCACACAACTAGGTGAAGTTGTACTCTTCAACACACCATTTGAAGCAATCACATCCCTCCACATATTAAGCCCGCAAGTTTCAGGTATTATTTTCTCTATAGAATTTGTGGTTTGATTCAAAGTCTGAATGTATAAGTTATTCCGGAAGTACAATCTCATCAGCAACAACAACAACAGCAATATATTCAGTACCAAATTTTTGATTCTGATTGCTCTTTATTTTAAAAATTTATTGCTTTTGCAAGAAGGCTTAGCATGAGAATTTTGATGGACAACAGTCGGGGACCGATTTTAATCGGGGGTTTAAAATAGGAAGAGAGGTCTTCAAATCAGATTTCTCCAATTCTACTAGAAATATGGAACATTAAATAAATTTAAATGAACCCAAGTAGAAAATAAGCCTTAAAGATGATAGATTAGAGGAACAACACTTCGTGTGAAAAGTTGCAAAAAAAAAAAAAAGAAAGAAAGAAAGAAAGAGGGGAAAAAAAAAAAGCACAGTTCTATATTTCTTTTCCTTCAAAACTGAGCTGCCAAACTCATCATAATTCAACCTTAGAACATGAGCACAAAAAAAATTTCATCCTGAGAAATGTATTGCAGAAGCAGCAGTCAGGACGAGTTCTTCCCCATTTATGGGAATTATATCCATGACACTGGTAATTCTGAAGAAATGCGTCCTTCTACGTTCAATGCATCTTACATAAATACCTTTTTGAATGTCATTTTTATATATATTAATTTAAGTTTTTTTTTTTAACCATTATTGTTTTGTCTTAAAAGGGTTCATGGAAAATATGTTGTTGGTATTAAATTTTAAAAGATTATTACAAACCGAAAAAAAAAAAAAATCGATTTAAACATACAACTTCAAAATTTCTTATGACTAATTACAAATGTGATTGAGTGAAATTATTATTCTTAATCTTGGAAGTTTCAGGATATTCTTCGAACTGAAATAAGATCCATTTATTTATTAAATTTAAAAAACTTGGAAATCAAATCAGGGAAAAAAAAGCTGAAACAATTTACAAAATTATAAAATAAAATGAACAATTAGAACCAAAAAATTTAACAAAAATATAAATGAAAAATTTGAAAATGAGAATGCAAAAATATTGGCAAGAGAATATTGTTTCTGAGCTGTTCCTTATAAGGAAGTCAATGAACTACTTGATCTTAAATCACTCTTCATTGCTGTAATGCAAATGTATTCCTTAAATTGTTTTCTGCATTTACAGCAACTAATTCTACAAGCGGCAGAACTATGAATATAACATTAATACATCTGCATTTGTCAAAGGTTTCAACACACTTGGATTTCTGATAGTTTTCTCATGTTAATCACTTATCAAATCACCATGCATGTTGTAGTTAGCAATTTCCCTGCTGCAGGGAAACCCAACCTTTTATTGGTTATCTTTCGCAACAAGACGCTCTCACCGTTCAGAAGTGGTCTCCCGACGAACGCAGTATTATGAGCGCAGATGTTATATACAGTTCCAATAACTCCGCCAACTCGGTGGTTGACTGGGGTGCCTCGAAGGTACTGCAAGTAGGTTAAGAATGACCCGGATCCATGCATAAAATGTTGTAGACTTAAAGCAAGGAATTGGAAATTTGGTTAGCTTCAAGAAGACATTGAAGACATCACGAAAAGAAAAAAACTTAAATAATGACATGATCAGAGAGACTGGATTTGTCGATACCATTGATGAACGCAACGTAACGGCTGATGTTTAGTTTTAGTACCGATGGTAATACCATGTACCTCCCTATCAATAATTAATATTAAAAGTTACATAAAATATAAATCCAATATTTAAATTTTATTAAAAAAGAAAAATTTATAGAGCTTACACTCTGTAAGGATATCAGAAATGAAATAAATAGATTAGTTAATCAAATCAAAGTTTAAAATAATAATTAATAATAAAATTTATTTAAATTTAAATAAATAAATATGGCAATAAAAAGAAAATTAAATAGTCCGATACAATACAATTCTTTAATAAACTTCGATCGACGCAATAATAAAAAGCTAGAACATAAAAGAGGAAATGATTTAAGAAATTGCTGTTTTTTTGATACACATGAAGATATGCTGTTAAGCATAATGGAAAGGGAAAAGAAATGAAACATATTGTATTCTAGAGATTCTTTTGCTACTGTAAAAGTTCCAGATTACCAAAAAAAATGGAAAAACACTCCATAAAAGTGGGATAGAAGAATGAAAATTGTGAAAATGAGTGTATAAAAACATTGACAAGAAAACTCAAATATTTTTTAGACTATCGCTGATATTTAAAATTTGTTCCTTTTAAGTACATCAATGTACGGAAGAAAAGATCTTTGATCGTATGAAATTCTTCCCGTTTGGGCAGTTGAGCTAAGTGGACGTGATTTTCTCGTTTGCTGATTTTGTCTGCTTTTAACGATGATCGATATGGAAGTTACTATGGAGGGGAACGGACCTTCTCAGGTCCATCAGCAAGTACCCTCGTCGCCGGGCTCGGACGTCAATGCCATTCAAGTTAATGATTCAACTAAAATGACACCGCAAGGATTGTGCCGCCGATTGGTATCAGCACATCAAGAAATGGAAGTGATTGATGAAATCCTCACCTCTGCAAAGAAATCGGATTTTCAGAATGATTATCTCTAGCTTAATGCCAACCTCGCCAAGAAGAAGGAGTATCTCCTGGAATGTGTAAGTCGTTTTGGAATTTGCCCCATTGCCGAGTGTAAAATTCATCATACTAACTTAAAATCTAATCAGTCAAAAACTACTACTAAACGTGCAGCTAGTGAGATATCCTCTCATAATGATCAGGCTAATAGCTCTAAAGACTTTAAAAAACCTAATCGAAAGCATACGGCTAAGGCAAACTTTATCTCTGGTAATGTTGAAAATGTCAAAACTATTACTGAAAATAAATATGCTACCCTGATCACTGCCGTAACTGATGAATCAGAGGAAACGGTTATAGTAGAGAGGAAGCTTCCTCCAATCATGGTCAAACCGCAATAAAACTTGCAAGAAATGCTTAAAAAATTCGACGAGGCCTTCTATAGCACTGTGAAGGTGAAGTTAGCAGGGGAAATGCCTAAAATGTTTCCCAACAGTGAGGACCAGCATCGTGGAATCACCAAATACCTCAATAAAAACGGAATTGAATTCTTTATTATCACGCCAAAATTCTTAAGGCCTCTATAGGCAGTTATCAAACCACTTCCAAAAAATACTCCGGTAGAGGATATTCAGGCTGCTCTTGCAGAAAAAGAATTTGCAGTTGAAAAAGTTATACAACTCACGCGCACTAAGGGCAAACAACCTCTCCCAATATTCCAAATTTCTTTAGCCAGATCTAATAAAAATAACGAAATTTTTAAATTAATAGACTATTATACCTAACTGTCACTGTAGAAAAATTCAATAAAAGGCCAGTTACATTACAATGCTTCAAATGTGACTTTTTTTACCATAGATCTAATAATTGTAGTTTCAAATCTAGATGTTTAAAGTGCAGAGAACACTCCCATAAGGAGTGCCAAAATCAGGAACGTCTCGAAATTCCTAAGTGTATCAACTGTGGGAAATCGGTCATATTGCTGCATGGAGAGGATGTTCTAAGTTCCCCAAAATTAAACCTAACTCCACCAAATTTGCTACTTTTCCTAGATACATCCCGTCACGACCGGTTAATGCTAACTTCTCCTATGCGGCGGCAACCAAAACGCAACAAATTAATAATGTCAATAGCTCCACCAATGTCACAACCCAAAACCAAATGACTGAATTACAGAGTCTCTCTGATAACGCCCAATTTATTCAAAAATCCCTTTTCATTACGAAAGAATTTGTGTCAATTTTCAGTAACGTAAACAACGTGGATGGTCTCATCCAACAGCTAAGCTCACAAGCAGACAAGCTCCAGGTCTTTATTAATGGCCTGGCGTCCCTAATTTCTCCTGCTACTCCGTAATGACTCAGTTGGTTTCTGGTCTTCGCATATGCTACTGGAATGCATGTAACTTATATTATAAAATGCGTGATTTTACTGAATTTATTAATAACTATAATCCAGATCTAGTACTGCTTCAGGAAACTCACCCTAAAACTTCACAAACATCTTTCTTAACGGGATACACTTTCTACAGAAATGGTGGTCCTTAGGATCCAGTCTCTGATGGTACGGGTATTTTTGTTAAAAGTTCTCTTCCGCACATTCATACTGCTACTCCGCATCTAATTGGCATTAAATCCACAATTGTTTCACTCATCTTTCCTAATTTCTCAACCTTAACAATAGCCTCTGTTTATGTGCCTAATGGTATTGCATCTGTTAATTTCAATAGTGATCTGAATACTCTCTTTTCTTTAAACAATGGTGCAATCTTGGCGGGAGATTTTAATGCTCACAACACTGTATGGGGTTGTCACTACAACAATAACACCGGCAACACTCTACTTAGTTATGCTACTAATTTTAATGTTGAAATTCTAGCACCTAATACTCCGACCAGAATCGATATTAACTCCTCTTCTATAATTGACCTGGTGGCCACTAAGAACTTTCACTTTAATTATTCAATCTCTTCCCTTGAGGAATTATCCTCAGATCATAACCCTGTCATCATTGACTATAAATTTACTTATCCAAATCTCACTATAAATCCCAAGCTAACCACTAACTGGTCTCTTTTTTCATCCTATCTTGATGATAACTTTACTCTCCTATTCACCTAGCAAGTCCTGAAGAGATAGAGAATGCTATCTCGGAACTCACTAACAAACTAACTCATACTTACAAGATTGCCTCCAAGCCAATTAATACTAACAACCATACTTATCTTCCCCCATATATTAAAAGACTCATTACTAATCGCAATAATGCTCAAAAACTCTGGCAAATCTATAGAGATCCTGTTAGTAAAAACAACTACAATCATCAAAACATCTTCCGTAGGGCTATCCTAAAATATAAGAATGAATGCTGGGACAGAAGGATGCTGGGACGGAACACTCTGGAATCTAACACGATCTTTTAGAAGGAAGCGGTCCACAATTGCGTCTCTGACTAATAATCAAACGACTGTCACCTCCAAAGTTGACAAAGCAGAGGTTCTTGCAGATACTTTAAAAGACCAATTTACTGAAAACGATACTAATAATCTTAATACCTCTAATGAAGTTCAAAATACTATTTCTTCTTTCTTAGCGCAAAATAAGGATGCTGACAATATCCCAGCCACTAAAGCTTCTTTAATTATCGAATGTATTTCTTCTCTTAAAATTAACAAAACCCCTGGTATTGACTCAATCACTAATAAAATGCTCAAAAACTTGCCTTTCAAATTCATTCTCCAAATTTGTAAAATTACTGATGCCATTCTTAATACTAACTATTTTCCTGAGTGTTGGAAGACTGCTCGCATTCTTCCGATACGCAAACCTGGAATGGACCCTACTTCTCCTAATAGTTACCGTCCTATCTCTCTGCTTTCTTCTCTCAGTAAAATAATTGAACGTGTAATTGCTAATATTCTGAATGAAAACTCTACTAATCTAAATATACTAATCCCTCAACAATTTGGATTTACTAAAAATCTTTCCACCTGGAAGCGAGATACTGCTGCTATTTTTCTGGATGTCGCTAAAGCATTCGACAGAGTGTGGATCGACGGGTTGATTTATAAAATGATTAAGTTTAATTATCCTTCTTTTTTAATTCTTACCATCAGAAACTATCTAACGAAAAGAAATTTCGTCGTTTTGTTGTATCTGTTGGAAATACTGACTCCAAAGTCTGTAATATTCTTGCTGGGGTACCTCAGGGCTCGATCTTGGGACCATTTCTTTATAACATTTATATTAATGACATTCCTCAAGATCACAAAATTATTTTAGCTCCCTACGCAGATGATACAGCTTTAATTACTTAGGGGCGGCGCACACACATTATACAGAAAAATCTACAAAATTATATCTATAAACTTGAAAATTGGCTTAACAATTGAAATATTAAACTTAATGTCGCGAAGACTGAAGCAGTACTATTTACCAGGAAAAATAAATTTAATACTCTTAACATAACCATTTATAATACTAACATTTCCTGGTCTAAAGAAGCAAAATACTTAGGTGTGATATTAGATAAGATTCTTAACTATTGCTCTGACATTAAATATCTTCGCAATAAATTTAATAACCAATTAAGAAATTTCTTTCCTTTAATATGTAGAAACTCCTCACTAACAATTGAACTTAAAAAGCTAATCTACCTTTCTTACCTTAGACCCATTATAGCATATGCGAGTCCAGTTTGGGGGTCTACTTCTAAAGCAAACATCACAATTCTCGAAAGACTGCAAAACAAAATTATCCGAATGATCACGGATTCGCCTTGGTTCTTCAGAAATGCGGAAATACGATATGCCATCTCTATCCCCAGTTTTGTTGAATATGTTGAAAACTAGCGATTAATTTTTATAATAATCTCTCCAACTCTAACAATCTTGTATTACAAGATCTTCAAAATTACAACTATAATATTTCTCTCTCCAAAAACCGCAAAAGACCGCGATCTGTTTTAAATAGAGAGTTTTTGCATACCGTATTTTGGACGTCCGTTAGCTTTTTCTCCCTAGTGCGCATGCTCAAAGGAAATTGTGCATGCGCATCTGTAATAATGTTTCCTATGAGCATGCGCGCTAGGGAGAAAAAGCTAACGGACGTCCAAAATACGGTATGCAAAAACTCTCTAATATCAATAGTTAAAATCACTATTTCCTCTTTCTGAAGGACCAATGCTTTCTTCTATACTGCAATGGATGTCTGGTTTTCATTACGGCGGTGCTCAGTTTTTATATTAACTTTTCACTTTTCTTTTTTACTACAATATGCTTTCATTTTGTAATTTTAATTCCTTTCCTTCTGTATTTTTTTTATCTCTTAATTTTTTTTAATTAGTTTATTTATTTGTAATTTTTATTCAATTATCTACTTTTTCTATAAATTTAAAATTTTTTCACACTGGCAATGGGCTTAGACCAATCGACCAATGCACTCCGAAAATCTACAACAAAAAAGTACATCAATGAATTTCTTCATATCTGATCATTCTTCATTGTTAGAATGCAAATGTATTCCTTGACTGTTTTCTGCATTTACAACAACTAATTCTTCAAGTTGCAGAACTATGAATATGACATTAATGTATCTGCATTCATCAAAGATTTCAACACATCTGGATTTCTGATGCTTTTCTCATGTTAATCACTCATCAGGTCTTTTCCATGCTGTAGAAAATCCAAACTTTTATTGGTTATCTTTCGTAACAAGGCGCTCTCACCGTTCAGAAGTGGTCTCCCGACGAACGCAGTATTATGAGCGCAGATGGCGCAGTTCCAATACCTCCGCCACCTCGGGGGTTGACTGGGGTGCCTTGAAGGCACTGCAAGTAGGTTAAGGATGACCCGAATCCATGCACATGGTGGCTGAAGGGGACGGCCTTGTTCTAAGGTAAACATTTAAAATAAAGGCTCCTTTCAGGGTGCAAAACAAATGTAAATATGTAAAATCTTGTAGACTTGAAACATGGAATTCGAAATGTTCAGAAGAAGGCATCGACGACATCATTATTACTATGAAAAAAAACCCCATAAATATTGACATGAGCACAGAGACAGGAATTGTGGACACCATTGATGAATGTATTAATTTAATGCCAGAACATAAAAGAGGATGCGAATTAAAAAACTGCTGTTTTTACTACACATGAAATATGCTCTAAAGCAAAATGGAAAAAAAGAAAATAAATAACACATTGCGAATTGAAGAGATATTCTTGTGATTGAAAAAAATGCAGAATATAAGAAAATGGAAAAAAAAAATACCCCCCACCCCACCCCCCCCCCCCCCCCCGCCCCCAAATTTTGAATAACACATAAAATTATCTCGCAATTAAAGTTAACAATTTATATAAAGCCCTCACAAAAGTTGTAAATAGATTTTTTTTAAATCAAAGAAGTGAAAAAATAAATAAATAAATAACACTGTTATTGTTAATTACTAACAATAACTTGTTAATTTATGGTAAAAAAATATAAACGGATGATTTTCCTGAAGCATATGATTTTTTAAGGCAATTATTAGGTGATAAATTTAAAAATTGAAGTATTTCATATTTTCGGTTAGAAACATTTGGAATAAAATATAATTCCAGTGCAAGTTGTATAAATTATAAATTTTAGAAATAAATTCATTTTAAATATTAAATAATAAATAATTGTTATATTTACATGCTTAACGAAATTGTAATTTACAATGATTGTAAAATAAATTGAGTGAGTTTCTCTCTTAAATTATTTTTTGTCGTTCTTTTCCAGACTGAAAAAAATATGTTAAAAATAATTTAATTCGCTTTGGTTTTTCATTGCCTTATATTGTGACAAAGCTTGAGGGAAAACTATAATTTAATTTTAAATGTCAAATTACTCCTACTTTAAATTCCCAATCTGAATTGTGAACTAATAGTCTTAGGGTTAAATAATTTATTTCACTTACTAACAATAATTTTTGTTTTGTTTGTACCCGTTTCAATGCGCAACGAGGGTTCTGATTGAACACTTTAATTTGTATTGAAATTACCTATCCCTGATACTTGGGGGCTAAAACCATCTGACCTATAAATTTATTTTCCCCCTGCCAAACATAAGGATAAAATCTTTTTTAAATTTCGATCGTTGATTTTATTCTATTTAGCAACAACCTGCCTTCAGTTTTAGGCTACGATCAAGACAACTTGTTTTAAAAAAAAATCTGGTTCTAAATAAAATTAAAAAAAAAAAGACTTTTTGGCAATATTTTTCAATAAAACTTGTTTAGATAAAATATACCACTAAATTAAATCGTAATAAAAAATTAGTTATAACAACATTACTGAGAGGATGTATTTTTATTTAAAGATGTATTTCATTATATATGTCAACATTTATTAAATGAAATAATATATTTTAATAAAAGTCAGTGCAAATTTGTTTCTTATAACAGCGCCAATTCCTGAGCTTTTTAGGGAGTTTTGTATATTTCGACAATCGATTGTGTGAGAAACGTAACAGTCGTTTTAGACGAAGAATCCTTTACTTATTATTAGGGTTAGTCAGATACATGCTGGGGCCTAAATAGCCGAGTGTCTAGCGCTCAGTGCCACAGGTTTCGGGTTCGAGCCACTCATTGTGCCGTCAATATTTTTAGTGGCTCTGAATTTATTTAAGCTGTAGTAAGCTTTCATATGACTGTAGAGAGTCACGGTGCTAAGTCAGACTTCTACCAACGGGTGCTGTAACACAACAGAAGCTGCCCTCTTTTTCCTTCTTCCATGAAACCACACGGTTACATAGACTTGGTCTTGATATCTACCAAATGATCATGAGTGGCGCAACAACCCCATGGTAGGAAAAGGCCGTCCACCTACTGGCAGATTTCGAGACAGGAGAATTTTTTGTTTTTACGGGTTAGTGTTGCCAACCATACGCCAAACGTTCTACAGTCATATTAGACTGGAGCCTACGGCTTAAGGAGGATTCTGAACAACTACAAACAACCATTGCACCGCCGTGACTCGAAACCGAGACTACAATCCTTTCAAGATCTTTCACTATCGTGCGCGAAGTTCTCAATGGAATCTCTCAAGTGTATCAAAGTTCTGAAAGATAATTTATGGTCCAAAGTCACTACTTTAAAATACATCGAATCTGTGCAAATTATACGTTAAGACAAATTAATTTATTTACCGACCAATTTGATACCGCCAGATAACTGGTAAATAGAATATATTATTCTGAGCATTTCGATTGCAGCATCTCTTTACGTGGAAAACTCCCAAGCATATTTCTGTTTCATAATATTGTCATTGATATATAATCCTTTTTCCACACAGACAAATTCACCATCGTTACCGATCAGATTATACTTTCAACTTGAAAAATCAAAAAAAGTGTCGACAGACCAACTTATGGCCAAAATTTCGTATTCATCATGAACAGAATGTCACATGCACGTTTGTGTCTAGAGTCATTCCTGTCCAACAATTTAAATTATAATTGAAAGAAAAATTGCAAAATCTCATCAACTAAAACTTTCTTGGTAGAGCAATAAAACTTAAAGGAACCCCTGCATCAATCCCGCACTCAACCCTCCCAGGTATATCGGCTGCTTATTAATTTGTGTACTGTCAAGTTATATAGTACACATGATACAAATTTTCAGCCTTTTGAATGCTTCCTTCATGATGGTGCAATTTGGACAGGAAGCAGCCCATATTTGTATGTGTATATTGTTTTTTTTTAACTTTATTTTTAACATTTTAAAGTAATGTATAAATTTAATCATCAATTGAACAGTGTAATGTTCTATTAAACACTTAAATTATTTCGGTATCACAAAAATTAAAATCGCAGTTGACTCTATATTTTAAATAACAATTTAATGTAGCAGTGCTCAGGTAAATATTTTTAAAAAATTGCAATACGAAAGTGACTACTTGATTACTTCTTTGAATGAACTCTCCATGAAAACAACATTATATTTTGAATTTGGTACCATTTACAATAAGCCAGTTTCCAATATTTCCGTGTGCAATATTTCATTATTTTTATGTATCTCAATCTTAAAAATTGGAAAAAGTCATAAAATGTCATTTTTTTCCTATCATATAAAGTGTACCAAATCACTGACTAATTTATTTGATCTCTTAATCTTGGATATTACCTAATGCGTATTCATAAGAAATTTTTTTTTTAATTAAATGTTTTTATCAATCCTTCCTGTACAAAGTAAGAAATATGGGGGTTTATCTAAATCAAAAGAACTCAAAAATACCAAATTCACGTTCATTTGTAACATAGTGATGGAGGAGCAATAGTAAGGGGTATATAGGACGCTGCAGTACCTTGAAATGCATCCTATCGTAATTTTCTTCAATTTTTTTAAATTCGCTGTACATAATGGAAAACATTTAGAGAAAAAGCTGGATCTAAACAATCTTATTACACTTCCTTCAAAACAAACTAAATTCCAATAAGAATTTCCCGAATGATATTAAGATAATTCAATTTACATAACAAAATTTTATAATTTATTCTGCATTAACTGTAAGGGTCATCTGTTCTAAATTTGCCATCTTAATCTCAGAGTAACTCAAAAAATATTTTCAATGACGAAATAAGTAACTAAACATAAATCCTTTATTTAAGATTTAAAATACATGGTATTTCATGCACTGAAATAGACCAAATAATTGAAGACAAATCTGATATATTCCAGAATTTGTGAAAGAGGATAAGGTTTGGGCGTAAGATCAACATTTTCTCGAGAACGATAAAAAAAATCATCTAAATCTCGCCAAAATTTCAAACTATTACTTAAACCCATAGATTGAAGATATTTTTCGACAACTTTATCTACCACTTTGGCAATGACTGAACAGGCTGTTTCCTCAAAATCTTCAGGCGACTGTTCATCATACAGTTTGTGTATTTCACGTGTATGGCGAACAATTCTAACAACAGTAATAAGAGTGTTTACGGACTTCCGTAAGCACGTGTTTTTATCATCTTCCTTGCGGAATCGTCCTTGCAACGTGTGCCTCGTAGAATCTTCCACCATCTCTGCCGTCTGGAAATCTTCATAAGCCCAATCACATTTCTGCACTATCACTCTTTTAAGTGTACGTTCATTCAGAGAGCCTTCTTCTCTCCGTGTGATATATTTCAAGGTATTCATCGCTCTATATGAAGAAAAGGAAAATTTATAAAGTAATTAAGAAATTATCTGAAGGAGAAAAAAATGGACATGATTGCAATATCCTGTATTGTAAATAGTTTATCGGTCTACTTTAATCCCTCACCCATACTGTTAAAGTGTTTAGTTAACTCCTAGATCACACATTTTCCTTATTAGAGAATCAACAATATTTATGACATTTCAACAATTTTAAACATTTTAAAATCAACAATTTAAAACATTCACGACAGAGAAAATGCATCTTTATACCATAAAATATTACGTCTCATTTACGATTTTAGGCTTTTCTATGTTTTTATTTTAAGAAAACAGGAATATACCAACAATTTTTGAAAAAGTTTAGTTTTCGAAATACAGAACATCAATTTTCCTCCACAGACTAAAACAAAATAATTAAACTCGAATTCATACTAATGTTTTTTACTATTTAAACTTCAATTCATACAAATTACTGCATATTTTTTTAGAAATTATAAAACATTTTAATTCAATGCTTTGCTATTATCGAGTTGCATACGTATTACATTTTGAACACTTACACAAAAATTGTTAACCAGCTGTCTAAAATCGAAACTAAAGTTGTGCAGTTGATTACACTTTTGAGAATAGTTTTATGCGTGTAAATTATTTACCAGTATTTTTCAAATGCAGTAAATGTCCTATTCGAAAAGTTGCTTTGTCTAAGTTACGACTGTAAAAACTTGTCCGTTATTTAATATACTCACTACTGCATGGTTTCAGCAACCACGTGTTAAAAAGTTAATCGGAAAATTTGTGGTAAAGTAAAGAAATTGTTGGCGAAAACCACAAATGCAGTTAAACAGAGTTTTCGTATTACATATATTTTTCTCTTTCTTACTTGGAGGGCCCGAATGGCCGAGTGGCTAGCGTTATGGCGCTCGGTATCACAGGTTTCGGTTTCGAGTGCCGACGGTGCCATGGGTGTTTGTAGTGGTTCGGAATTTACTTTAAACTGTAGGTCCCTATTTGTGTTTAGCCTAAATGGTGCCCAAGAGGGCAGTAGAGCGACAAACCAAACCAAACTTTCTTACTTGGCAAATAAAGAATCATGCCAAAGAGCTGAGCATGCTTAATACAACACC